>CM029124.1:6022500-6062500 GCA_016859345.1 Istiophorus platypterus
CTTTTAAGTGTGTGTGTGTGTGTGTGTGTGTGTGTGTGTGTGTGTGTGTGTGTGTGTGTGTGTGTGTGTGTGTGTGTGTGTGTGTGTGTGTGTGTGTGTGTGTGTGTGTGTGTGTGTGTGTGTGTGTGTGGCTGGTTGTCGTGAAAGCATCACCGCGGCAACAGAAAATCGCCACAGTAACTCAACGTCATCACACCGCCCACAGCCTCTCAGTGGAGAACAGTCGCTGACACAGAGTAACCTACTGTTGAGAGTGTGCGTACGTGAGTGAATGTGTGTGTGTGTGTGTGTGTGTGTGTGTGTGTGTGTGTAGCTATGTGTACTGTATGTGGGTTCGTGTCATTACATGCGTTAGTATGTAGACTCAGTTGTGTTCTGATTGCTGTGTGTACAATGCCTGTGTGTTTGTGTGTATTTGTTCTTTTGTGTGGGCCCGGTCGTCAACCTCTGCCGAAAGAAAGGGTGGGAGTAGAGGAAGAGAGACAAGAAACGTAGAGAGAGACCGAAAGGGCAATGAAAGGAAGGAAGGGAGGGAGGGAGAGAGGAAGAAAGGTGAAGAGAGGAGTGAGCAAGGGATGAGCAAAGGAGGGGGGGGGTGACAGACTGACGGAAGGAGAGAGTAGGTGAAAGAAAAAACAGGTGTACTTTAACATGAGAAAATATAGGATAGATTATCATAATTAAAAAAAGGCAAAAGTAGAATGACGGATTCCAGAAATTTAAAGCTCCTGTAAAGTTGACTTCACATCTTCTTTCTTCATTACTGATGCTCATGACATTTGAAATATTATCCCATAATATCTGAAATATTAAATCACCACACTGGTGGTTTAGCACGTCTCAGCTGACTCCAAACGGCATTCACTTTACATTAATGCAGAGCCATGTATGGGCTCTTGAAACTGATTTCAAAGCCTTCAAGGCAGGATTCAATTCATCTCACTAAAGGAAAATTAACATTCACTGACTTGCTTGAACTCACTTGTACTAGATAATCCATCACATTTTTTTTTGGCAAATTATAATATATAAGTCAAGATTATTCTTTCCTCCAAAAAAAAAAAAGTACATCGGGGGAGAAAACAATTTTTATCTAACTGGATTTCAGTGGCTCATACACACAAAATAAAATGGCAAAATAATTTCAATCAGTTACATCACTGACATTTTGGGAAACCTTCAGACACCATGTTAAATGCTAAAGGGATAAGTATATGCTGTATACCATTAAGCACATGAACAGCATCAATTGTGTCAATTATATAAAACATAATTGCCTTATATTAAAATTATTTTAGGACATTACTACAGATCAAACCACTGAAACTAAAAATAAAATACAAGCCTGTATTGTTTTTTTAAGTAGATTTAAAAATCCAATTTGCTGTTGCCTTTTGCAAAACACACACACACACACACACACACACGTCCATACAATGTATACGCCTACACATTTTCACACCTAAACATTGTGCATTTAAAATCCTACACATACATGAATTCAAAATATGCACAAAAATACTCGGCTATTAAACATGCTGCAGACACACACACACACACACACACACACACACACACACACACACACACACACACAAGGTTGCACAGCTATCCTTGCTAGGACATTGCAATAACTGCCATTCATTGACGACAGCCTGACCCAAACCCTGACCATGACCGTAACCAATTCATTGCTAACATTAACCTTAACCTAACCTCAATTCACACCTTCCCCCGAACCTTAACCAGGACCTAAAAATTTACATTTGCCTCATTAGGATTAGGTTTTGCTCCCCATGCAGACTGTTGGTCCTGACAAGGTCGCTGTTTACACAGAGCGCACACACACACACACATACACACACACATGGACCTGGGGGAGAGTGCTCGGGTATTGCCTGACATTTAAATTCAATCCATTGCAGGTGTGTGAAACACCTGCTCTCACATTGGCTACAAACACCACACAGCCACACACCCACACACACACACACACACACGCATGCAAAGAGAAGGTGAATGTACTTTATGCCACCACTTAAAGCCTGTTAGTCAAGCCAGCCAGGCAGCTAGTTTTATTCTGGGGTAAAAGCAGACATAGGCCTAGTGTATAGTACTTGTGCCAAATGTGTGTGTTTGTGTGTGTGTGTGTGTGAATTTACGTGTGTTGGTTCAGCCTGAACTTTCAGTGCTGTGAGGAAAGTGACATTCACATTACTAAGAACTAACCCCATGACCTGCCCAGACATACAGACACACATCCAGCCCCCCTCTTTTCAACTGGCTTGACATTTCTACCTCAAAAATGCCACTTGATCTACTGACTGTGGGACAGTAGGGTGGAGGAGAGAAAAGTGCATGGTTTTACAGTTGTCATGATGTCATGTGATAAAAGCATTGTAAAACAACAAGGAAGGGGACAATTTTAGCAGTATTTCAGGTTAAAAGAACCATAACTAGCAATGACTTCACATGAACGTTTCAAGATTATGATAAAAGTCAAGCATTTTGACAATATGTTTATATTATTCTTTGGTGGATTAAATATGTTTAGCATGTGTGGCAAAATAAAGTATCATATATATATATATATATATATATATATATATATATATATATATATATATATATATATATATATATATATATAATAAATATATATATATATATAATAAATATATCAAAATAACAATAAAAATAGACTGCAAAACAGCAAATGAAGTGGTCTTGCATGCACAGAACATGATGGGACCAAGACTAGAGCCCTGTGGCACACCACACATTAATACAACTGAGGAAGATACATACACTATAATCACACACCCTCTGAATCTCTCCAGAGGAATATCATGGTCTAAATAGTGTCTTCCATTAACCCTAAGGTTACACAAATATAGCAGCTCCTTCAAAAGCAGAGTAACTTGTGTGAATCAAGTTGTTTTCTTCCATCTACATTCAGCCCGTCTAAATTATTGATTAAAATATCAATTTGACCTGATTTTGGCCTTTGTAACCTTACACCACCTCGAAACAAATTCGCTTTATGAAGCAGGTCTCCACTGGCTGTGAACAAGTCGGGCAGTTATCGTTACTCCAACTGTGACCGAGCTGTCATCCACGATCTCTGAGACAGGAGAGAATAACGTCTGACTCAGGCAGAACATAAAGCATAACGAATAGGGAAATATATGAAGGTGGTATGTGGACAGAAACAACGTCTAGACAGTCAAAGAATGTTAGTGTGATATATTTAAACGTAAAGAGTCAGTGCGCACTCCAGAATTAGACTGGGCACCCTCTTCCACTTAAAGAGAAGGTGGCATTAATCCTGTGCAGCATATTGACAACTACATAAGCAATCAAATGAAGACAAATGCTGTTAAGTAAAAAAAAAAAAAAATCAACACACACACTCTTTGTGCTAAGCCAGGGTGAACACATCCTTGGCAACGTGTTAGCTGAACACACTGAGATCAAATTGATGTTGATCCCCCTGATCTAGCTCTCGTTAAGAGAGCTAAGTGTTCTTTTAAAGGCCCTGCACAGCCATTCAGGGTTTTTTTTGTTGTTGTTGTTTTTTTTAATTATCCTGGCTGGTTAGACCTGATTAGCAAAAACAAAGCACCCGTACGACTGATAAAACCATGCAGTGTCCCAGCTCAACACTATGTTTAGATCATGAGGCCAATACTCCACAGGAGATACAACAGCGCTGTATTTCTTTCAGTGTCCCAGAAACGCAACAAATGTTTAGCCAGTCCCAGAACAGAAATGTTTCATTCTGACAGTTTTATTACTGTTGGAGAACATTGGAAATGTGGTAAAGGAAAAGGGCAGAGACTGCTACCTTAAATTTAGACATTTCATATGCCCCATAAAGTAAATACTAGCTGTGTTTAGAGGTTTTACAGTAACCATATTGAATATTGACAACAGGATTCACAGCCTATATCAAAAGTTTCTCTATAGGAAAGTAGTTCAGTGCTTGTGTAAGACCTTCGATGTCTTGTCACTTAACTTCTCGCTAATGTATAGGCAGTGCATGAGCGCTGACAGACAGCTAAGACAAAGAGGAGTGATAAATGGAGAGAAAACCAAGGCTGGTGCTGTTGTCTCTCGCTAAGAGGTTGTGTATAGTCTGACAGCCGACGCAGACTTTCTGACAGTTAAGGTTCTATTCAGCATTCGGGAACAACCGTGCGCAAATACAGACATAAAATTCACAGTAATTTCCCAGCATGCAAACTTGCAAGCGTCTGCAAACGCCTGCATAGAAATCAAATGTGACAGCGTAATGAGATTTTAGATAGACACAGTAGACGGCAGGTGATGAAGACAGTCAAGGTAAACACCCACACAAAAGCAATAAACAAACAACAGCATACAAGAGGCCGCAACAAATGCTCCAAAATACACACTTTGCAAGCAGTAAACAGTATAAAAAACAGAACGTCTCACCACATTCTCTTGCATTTCAAATGCACAACTACTAGACAAATGTGTTTATAATGAAACAGTAAAAAAAAAAAAAAAAAATCCTTTCCCCAAACAGGAAGAGGATTTTATTGTAATGGGAGGAATCCATCACTCTGCATGGAGAGAATGGGCCCGATCCATCACGGTGGCAGCACCGGAGGAGGAGAAGAAGCAAACACAACTCATCCATCAGTCAGATGTTATATGACGGTAACGGCTGTCCACTGACCAGCTGTGTAGCTTTACACGCACACACACACACACACACACGCACGTCAGATGTTCTGTTTAAAAGCTACAGCCCCCCCCCCCCTTCACCGAGGAGGTTGACTAGAAGCGCTGTGATGCGAACACTTGGGAAAAGCCAATGATTTATTTTCAGTGCTGTCCAGTTGGTCAGTGAATTGTGAAGTAAATGGGTTTTTTTTTTCTCAGTGTAAAGCCAATGTCATCTAGTTTGCTCAATTTTGACACTCAAATCGATGAATTACCGTTCATAGCAAATGGTTACATAATTAGATTTGAGAATCTGGCAGCACTGAGGATTCTGCCGGGGAACTAATCCCCTTTTAAACATAAATGGATGTTTAATCTTAGTCAAGAATACCAAACAAATACAAACCAAACCAAACAAATATAGCACATAAAGGGGGGATGGAGGGAGCTGCACCTGCACAGTGGCAGTGAGAAAGCTGTGCCGTACGCATGTGTGGAGATGGCTGAGCGCTACTAGTTGGCTGGTAGCCACACGGCAGTGAATGGAAAGGTGGATTCCAATCGGCAGGTGGGACTTCAGTGCTCTGAGTCAACACAAGGACCCCGAAACTGAAGCATCTAAGTGGAATTCAGCCGCACTTAGTTTCATTATTTGTACCCGTGCATTTTCTGCTTTCTGCTTTTCTGTGTCAAAATGCCTTCTGTGGAAAAGGCCTACTTGAGCACCAACAGCTCTGAAAAAGCCTCTTCTAATCAGGGCTTTGGCTCTTGTGAAGAATAAAACAGTCGTTGTATATCATTACCTACCTGTTTTAGCTTTGTACACAGTGTAAATCAATGGAGCATTTTGAGGAAAATTGCAAAAATGTAGAAAAATTGGAGTTTCTCTCTTGTCAGGATCAGCAAATCCTTCATCCCAAAATACTACAAACATGTGATGAGGTAAATAGGACAAAAGGTGCTCTTCAAAAACTAAAGCAGTGCCCTTCCTGAAAATGATAAGTTTATTGTTCCTTGTTCAATAGTTGAATCTACGTTTACGTTTCAGATAGATTTAATTAGTCTATTAGTCAAACATTTATTTCTCTCTATAATTAGTCTATTAGTCAAACATTTATTTCTCTCTGCTGTTCTATCCAGTGGTTGCTTAAACAGAGCTTTTCTTTTAACGCAAATTAATAATCTCTCCTCCTAATTTTCCCCCAACAAAGAGAGACTGGCAATTGTGTGTGTGAAAAGGGAAAAGCAGCAGAAAAACACAATGCAAACTCATTATTTTATTGTAAGATGACATTAAAAAAAAAAAATGGACAGAATTAACCAGCAGTGATGAAGCCGTTGCTTACATCTCCGACACAATGAAAGAACAAGTCAGATGCCAGTTAATGACATGTCAGCCTCTCAAATGTCATTCCCATCATCCGGCAGCCTGAACATATGAAAGAAAATGGATGTTTGTTTGTACGGGAGAGAGCGAGATGGGACGAGAGCTGGTTTCAGTTCCCATTTACTTTCACAAAATGCAAATGTAACTAATTGAAATTTGCATATTAATTATCTTTTATATTAAAGCTTTTCATAACAGATTGGATGCAACACACACACACACAGACACATACACACACACAGACACACACACACACACACACACACACAAACACACACGCTGTAGAGAGGCAGTGGACACACAGGGTCTCTGAAACAGGGTATCCCAAACTTTATTTTATTGGTTTTTATCAGAAGTACCATGTACCATGGAGAGCAGTCACAGTTAGTGGCAACACACATACAACTTTCCTCCTATCAGTTGGTGTTCACCAAAAATCAATAAAATATAAAAGAAAATTAACATACTCTCGCGCACACAAAGGACAGTGGCAGAAAAAAAAAAATTTATCTTCATTATTACCAACATTATAACTGTCATAACAACGGTTATTGTTCCATTTTAAAAAAACACACCAAATCAAATCGACAAACATGAATTATCCCGACTACACTCTCTGAGAGCAAAGAGAAGGACAGAGAAAGAAAGACAGAAAGAAAGAATGGAAGAAAGAAAGGATGGATGGAGGGAAAGAGTGTGGAGGTGGATGGAGCACAGAAAAAGATTAAGATGTGAAGAGAGGGATTTAGTAAGAAATATTACAGACGGTTCTGAATCAGACAGATGGTGACTCCAGTACAGAAAAATGATCCTTTGAGAGAGTCAGACAGATGTGGACAGGGGCAGATATATCGTATATAACAATAGATGGACAGACATGTAAGAAGACGGATAGCACACAGATACCGAATGGACAGAATTAACCAGCAGTGATGAAGCCGTTGCTTACATCTCCGACACAATGAAAGAACAAGTCAGATGCCAGTTAATGACATGTCAGCCTCTCAAATGTCATTCCCATCATCCGGCAGCCTGAACATATGAAAGAAAATGGATGTTTGTTTGTACGGGAGAGAGCGAGACGGGACGAGAGCTGGTTTCAGTTCCCATTTACTTTCACAAAATGCAAATGTAACTAATTGAAATTTGCATATTAATTATCTTTTATATTAAAGCTTTTCATAACAGATTGGATGCAACACACACACTCACAGACACATACACACACACACAGACACACACACACACACACACACACAAACACACACGCTGTAGAGAGGCAGTGGACACACAGGGTCTCTGAAACAGGGTATCCCAAACTTTATTTTATTGGTTTTTATCAGAAGTACCATGTACCATGGAGAGCAGTCACAGTTAGTGGCAACACACATACAACTTTCCTCCTATCAGTTGGTGTTCACCAAAAATCAATAAAATATAAAAGAAAATTAACATACTCTCGCGCACACAAAGGACAGTGGCAGAAAAAAAAAAAAATTATCTTCATTATTACCAACATTATAACTGTCATAACAACGGTTATTGTTCCATTTTAAAAAAACACACCAAATCAAATCGACAAACATGAATTATCCCGACTACACTCTCTGAGAGCAAAGAGAAGGACAGAGAAAGAAAGACAGAAAGAAAGAATGGAAGAAAGAAAGGATGGATGGAGGGAAAGAGTGTGGAGGTGGATGGAGCACAGAAAAAGATTAAGATGTGAAGAGAGGGATTTAGTAAGAAATATTACAGACGGTTCTGAATCAGACAGATGGTGACTCCAGTACAGAAAAATGATCCTTTGAGAGAGTCAGACAGATGTGGACAGGGGCAGATATATCGTATATAACAATAGATGGACAGACATGTAAGAAGACGGATAGCAATACACTTGAATGCAAACCGGTGTGGAGATACTGTTGTGTCCTTTGGGGGAAAGCAGCCGGACATATGTTAAGACAGACAGGGCGGAAAAATGTGACAGCCCGAGTCAGAGTCAAGCCGCGAAAAGATTGACGACGACAAAAAAAAAAAAAGCCCCTCCAAGAGAAAAATTAAAGAGCGTAAGTAGAGAGATGGAAGGAAGGGAAGAGACAGATAAAATGAAACAGACCAAGAGGATGATTGAGAGGAAAGAGCGAGGCAGAGACAGAGGAAATAAGCTTCAGGCAAACTACAACTTCTCCAAAAAGGCAATATATGTCATTCTTGAGTGTAGTGAGTGTTTTTGTTTCCTTTAAATAAATATGTAGAATTAATTCTCTACGGTTAGTGTGATGGCCATACAGTCCACCACACTTATAACACTGTACAATATATACACAATATTATTATTATTATTATTATTTCTTTAATGACAAAATAACCTTTAGATGTACATACAGTATTCCTCACCCTCTGTCAGAGAATACAGCCACGGTATTAGAAGTAGCAAGCAGTGTCTTTTTTTTTTGTACAAATAACCCATGCAACTCCCATATAGATTATTTATTTAAGATACATGACTCCTTTAAGATCTCATCTCTCATTCAATAACAGCAGATATTGCCTTTTTAACAACAAAAAAAACAACCCTCAATTAATCAGTAATGTGCAAGTTACTCCAAAACTGAAGACGCCGCCATCTTCGTCTAAATTAAAAACACACTGTTGTTCAAATCTACTTACATTAAAAAAAAGGAAAAAAAAAAAAAAAGCAACCAAACAGAATAAAAGATGAACAGAAAACCTGAATCTGTACAACATTCAAACCATTTTTTGTCAACACCTGGGGAATGGGATACAATTCTCTATAACTATATACAGACATGTTATCATTCATGCACAGTATCAACAAGTAGCACATCGACATTCCAAAATATGGAAAACATGGCATAGGGAGACGGAGGGTAAAAAGGGATTCGGGAAGGAAAGACAGAGCAAAAAAACAAAACAAAACGAAAAACCCCCCAAAAAATTTACTGCCCGTTTTGGTTACTTTGGCAGCAGAGAGAGAAAGAAAGACAGAGAAAGAGGGGGAGGAGACACAGAGGGACAGATAGACACCATAACAATACACATGCTGGGCAGGAGAAGTCCACTTCAACCTCACTGACCCAGAAATCAATGTATGGCTGTAACTTCATGGGGTTTTTTTTCTTTAATTTTCATCCTCTTCCTCCTTGTCTCCCTTCTCCTCCTTCCTCTCTTTTTTTTTTAATCATCATCCTTTTACATTGTACTCGTTAAATGTTACTGTAAGGGTAGAGAATAGCTCCGGTAATGTTTCTTTTCAGACAGTGCGTTAATTGCTGCAGCGACGCCTCAGCGCGACGTCGCTCAGCTTGTACCAGCAGGGCTGTTTGTCCTTCCGTCCGTCCGTTCATTTGTTTGTCCGTCCGGTGTTGCATTCATTTATTCCTCAGTCTGTCGGGCAGACAGTCAGTTAAGAGGTGAACGAGGCAACGAAAGCGCATCATCAAGCTTTACATTAGAAGCAACGCTGTTAATGGTACACGACTGATTCAACACCATTGTATTTTTTTAATTTTTTTTTTTTTTTTTTTACATCAGGTACAACATCATTATTGTGTACATCCGTCAAAAAAGAAACCAAAATCTCTGTTGTTGTTTATATCAGAAGCAACTTTGTTAACGAAACGACGTAGTAGCCATTTCACATAAGCGAAAAAGAACCAGTGCAATGCTTTTCCTTCATTTAAAACCCTGCCCGCTTCTTCGAACCCCACCACAGAAGAATAAAAACAAAAACTATCGTAATCTACAGCTTGTTTTATCTACTCCTTGCTTGCTCTTGGTGTTATACTGTATGTACAGCCATGGCCTGGCTAACCTTTGACCCGTCAAACCTCAAAAGTCCAAACCATGGCAAGGAGCTAAATTCAAGTGCATGTAATCTTTGCCTTGAAGAGTTGCTTTTGAAAACAAAGAACCTTGTTGGGTACTTACAATCGTGGCAAACTTGCTAGTCAGCGCTAACATTTTGTTAGCTTAGTTTAGCTTCGCACCTTGGTCCAAACCGTGCAGGCCTTTGGAACAGCTGTTGCTAATCCGCCGTTAGCATCACGTCATCCTAGCTTTCAAGTCAAGGTAGATACACTGAGAGAGGTGGTGCAACAAAGCTGGTGTAGCATAAGAGCAAACTTCCCATAAATGAAAAAAAGGTTAGCTTCTGGAAAATTTGCGCAGAAAACTAACTTGATGCAAACAACTACATTACGGCAAACTTTTAATTCCTGCACGTCACTCTGACAAATTAGGCAGCAGGCACATTTTAAGTAAATCCAACATGACTTAGCAATATCAAAGCTAATTTACACCCAGTTGGGAGTTACTTAAAAAGTGATGCAAACAGCTTCTACTATGTTATTTATTTTTTGCGCAAGCTAGCATAACTTTTTACAGTGTATAAACCTTCAGCTCCATGCCAGTGAAGAGACAAATGCATACAAATTTAAATAGAAAGATTCTGGTTTGAGTTAAAACAATATCAAGGCGTCTTTTTGTCTCTTTTCAGAGTGGTAATGAAATATGATTAATATTTGGCGGTTTAAGAAAGATCCATTGGTTATAAAACCCTTCAAAGGTTGGACTGCAAATATTAAGTCTCTGATAGAAAGATTTCCCTTTGGCAAAACAGGGGTAAACTGCCACTCCAAGGCCTTCGCATGAGGACAGCTATTCTAATGGAGAGCCGTAAATTGTGCAGAGTTTGGCAAATGCGAGCAGTCTTACTGCTTATTTATCCTTTGTTTCGGCTGTCAAAGATTAATTTAATTCTAGAGTTAATACAGGGTTGTTCCAAAAATGTTCGACGCCAGTGCTGCAACAAGCAAAAGTCTGTGGTAATGGAGTATTTGCTAGAATTGCGAATTTGGCATCTGTGTAGTATCAACTGCTGAAACTGTATCAATCATCCTGGAGTGGTTCTTTACTCCAATTGCGCCATCTTTGTGAGTCAGAATTTTATATGTTCCTCCTCAAGATACTCCGAAATTTGCCAAACTCATCCAATCCAGGGCTCTGCTCAGCCCTACCCTCTCATAGGAGTTGAAAGCTGTCTGTTACAAGATTGTTGCCAAGTTTTAAATGGATTACGTCTAGCCCAGACTACTTGCTCTACAGATGACATTTAAAACACTACTTATTATATCATACATCAAGTACAAAACACAACATCAGCAGGAAAATTTCTGGCCAATTCAGATGCATACAGTATGGTGCCATTTATCAAACGATGGACTTTTAGAATGCCTACACATACAGTAAATTTTTCTGTACGATGGGTTCTCTGGTTTTGGCTGAACGAGTACAATAGTTAACAGTCTTAAGTGTAAACCTCTCTGACAGTCTAGACAGGCTTGAAGATTGAGATTCTACACGTTTCAGGACAGGCTCTTGGAACTGTCACGTGTTTCATTTGGTCGAAAACATTTTCAGAGTGTATCATTAGCCAGTCGATGGCTGGATCATGAAAAAAGATTCCCAGCAGTTTGTGTCTGATAATGCCAGTTTTGTCAGTCTGTCTGCTTTTGTCGCTGAATGTGGTTCATTTGACCGCTCACTCTAAGGTTTAATATTCTAGTGTTGATAGCGTTCATGCTCCGGATAAAGGGTGTATTGATACATGACCACTAGCTAGCCTAGTACTTGGTTTTGAAAGATGCTTAGCTGCTGCTTGAGTACATGTTCGGTAGCTAGCGTCGCGAAACAGCACACCTAGTATTTTCGAAATCTCCAGTTGCCTTTTAAGTCATTACAACATTTTTTTGGGTAGAAACAAATCCAGTCGGACCTCTGTCCCGTCATGCAAACAAACCTTTTGTGAAATTCAAGCTCAGTGTGAGTTGATATACCTCAAACAATAAAAACCTGCATGGGCCTGTATCATAAGTGTGTTACACTTCGGGCTGAACTCTCTCGGATATCATGGAGAGAGTTAACTTCCTACCAACGCAGATCATCATGACTGCCCAGCTAACTAAGGTCCAGCTCCTCAGGCAAAAAGACTCATTATTCCAACGGATTCTCAACATGGACAAAATCACTTAACCACAAAGGGTCAAGCTACGTTGTAAATTTGAAATGAACTCCGCCACTTTCATATGAACTTGCCCATAGCTGAAGAGAAAAAGGCTTAGAGAAGCTAAATAATGCAGAGAGCCTAACTTACAGTAGTTGGACTCACTTTCTAAGACAGGTCCAAGAGGTGCGGTTTGCGGGGGTTGGTGCTTTCCCAACGTACAGCCAATTGAATGGTTTTTACAAGGATTTCAATTTTGAAATTGTCTCCAAACCTCTGTGAGCTTGATAAACAGAGTCTGGCTGTCTGAGATTAGATATATTCTATACTAGCTGTCCCTACAGGGCTATTATAGTACAATACTATTTACCCCATATCGGTTAGTAAACCTATTTCCACAGTACCAGCAATTACTTTTGAACTATTCCTTCATCAGATGACTCCCATGCTAAAAATGAAAACTGCTACTGAAGTAAAGTGTTAAGGGATTGGTTTCCAAGGCCGGCGTGACGCAGTGAAACATGCAGATCACATTATGGTCTTTACTCAAGAGCAAATACTTTCCATTGAATAAAGAAAAATATAAAGTCGGATGTTCATTTCTTGATTTTTGGTTAAGGCCTTCATGAGCCACATGCCTGAAGGCTGGTATATTTAAGCCTAATAATGAGTGGAGGCGGCCTGGGACAGAACACATTGTGGATGGTTTAATTTGGAATAAGGCCGACCGCAAGCCTTTGTAATCAGCTGGGAAAGAATCCCACAAAGAAAGGTAGAAGTCTTGTCTGCCTTTAAGATATATGTGTAACTCTGGATACTTGGACTGGCAACGTCTGCACTAAATAAAACTGCGACTTTTATTTCATGTAGTCTCGATTTTTCTTTTTCTTTTAAAGCAACACTGAAGCAAAGTCCTAAAAACTAAGCAAGTGATGTATGATGTTAAAGAATAAAAATCCCTGTTAAATAGCCCCCTCAGGACCAATCTCTGAGAAGAATCATAAATCAAGGGTCCGGGTTAGGGATTAGTGGTCATTTCTTACAAAGCCCTTGAGGATTTTGATTGGTCCACTGACCAGCCAGGGGGAGGTGCTTAAGACACACAGGGATAATTACCGACGCTTTCAAGGGAACCAATGGAAAAGCGGAATCAAAGGGAGATAAACAATGACAGGAGCAGTCAAACACAAGGTTTCGCCAAGGGCGGTACCTAAGTTTTTCAGTCTATTGCATGATTTGACTGACACAAGATGGTCGCAATTTCATTGTTAGAAAAACCAGGTAACCGGATTCCACAGTTAAAAAAGAAAACAAAAAAACAAAACACAAACACAAGTCAGATTAACCTAGATATTTATGCAATGATAATAGTTTCTCTAACAGTTTTAAACGGTAGAGCGGCCATTCTGTCTTCTCAGACGTGGCCTTATTAAAGGTAAAAGCACACTAACCCCTTCTTGATTCAAATTAGACCTTAAATCATTTACATCTACAGTATAAAGCAAGAAAAAGAGGACCCATTCAGGTGCGCGTGGCGTAACCAAGACATTCAGAGGGGAAGTAGCGAAGCTGTAGTGTATGTTCAGCTCTTCGTATTTACATTACGAACCCCGGCGGTCCTCGAAACCTTTCGCGCCTACTGAATGCGCCCTCTCCCGACAGAGTCTCACTCAGCATTTCTACAGGCTGGGAGAGCGAGACTCAAAAAGACTTGAATAAGAAAGCGTAGTCCGTCTCGCGCAGACACAGCAAAACAAGAGGCGTTGGGTTTTTTTTGTTGTTTTTTTTGTTGTTTTTTTCACAGTACTTGACCATCTCTCTCAAATCACACCGGCACAGAAAAAAAAACACAGTCACACACACCAGCGCTCACTCAGTCTGTCGTCGTCGAACGGTTGTGGGGATATATCCGGCGTGTTTGATTGTGTTTTAAGTACCGCCTGGTCATGCATGTACATACTGATACAATTACTCTCTTCTTACTTGTGCCTGTTACTGCAGCTGGATGTGGGTGTAGCACTGCTCCAGCTGGAAGGGGGACTAGTGGGAATGCTGTTGTAGAGGCAACGCATCCGAGGACCTGTGGTGGTGCGTCAGTCCGTTTTCAGCTTCTCGCGCCTCATTTTGTTAAAACTCTGTACGCTTGAACCAGCTGGGACACGTTGTACGTGTTTGTTTCTGTGTTTGCGGCTTCGGGGACGCGTTTCACTATATTTAAATCAGGGGTGTGTTTAAGACAGCTTCATTGGTTTGGATTTACAGATCGAGACAAAGAAAAAAATAATTCCTTCGTTTATTCATTTTTCCATCTTCTGGCCATTTCTCTAGCTCCTGTGATTCTCCCGTTTGCTGTCGTCCTTCCGAGCTTCTTTCCGTTCTGTTTTTAAGATGCTTGATGCGTCCTCCGCTCCTTCATCTGTACATCCATCCATTCATCCTTCATTCAATCTATTGCGTAAAGGGAGGGAGTGATAGATCAATAAGACAGCCTTAACCTCCGAATCCATCCATCCACCAGCCTCCCCTTGGTTTCCTCCTCCACGTTCTCCTTCTGTCCCACCCTTCCCTTCGTCACCTCCTGCCGCCTTAGAAGCCCTGGATGTGGCAGTAGGCCTCCAGTGAGGAGAAGAGAATGTAGAGGAGCCACAGGCTGACGAACAGCATGGTGGTCAGGGCCTTCGCAGTCCGGGGCCCGCCCAGCTCGCCGCCGATCTCTGGCCGCCGTCGGTACATCAGCGTGGCGACGCAGACGAAGGCAAAGATGGTGAAGAGGGTGACGGAGAAGGCCAGCGTGCCAGGGTCCACCTTGAACTCCTCCCCGTTGCTGTGGTGGTAGATGGCAGCGATGGACCACGCCACCTGTCGGGCATCGTCAGAATCACATCGGATAAAATGAGACGCGGTGACTGTTGACAACAGCCCGAGAAACCACAGCAAGCGTTGACATAATTTTAGGTGACAGATGGCTGTTCCGGACCCTGCTACTTCTATCTTTGGAATAACATTTCAAAGCAGCAGCAACACCACTACAGCTTTAAAGAGCAGAATTCATGCAGTTACATATCAGTTTTTACAAATACATGATAATAATTAGTGCTATCGCAGGATGACAAGCACCACAGCTTTTCCTCCGGCTGAGAACCAGTCAGTCAATCCCTAGATAAGCCAGCACTCACCCCGATGCCCAGGAAAACATTGACAGCGTTGGAGCCCGTCACATTACCAATGGATGCGTCTGCATACTGATCCTGGATGGCGGCTACCTTGCTGGCGAAGGTATCTGAATGGAGGGGAGCAGGGAGAAGGATCAGATTTGTGGAAGCTATGCGAATACTTTCAACACATTCAACTCAATGGATTCTTATGAGAAGTGCGCTGCTCTACTTCAAGTATAAACATTAAACTAATTAGCAGTTTCGTGGTCTTTTCCCAATACGATCGATCTAAGACCATCTGCAAACGCAAATCATTTCATTTAAGGATTTCACAGAGGGAGACAAGGGATATACATGTGATTGTTTTGGTAATTTTAAAAGGTTTTCAACATAAAAATAAACCGTGTTGAAGTTATATGGCAATGTGTTTCAACCCCTCTGTTTTGGGGGAAGCAATCTGTCTCCGTATTGCCAGCTTTTACGCTACATGATGTCTTCAACCATATTTTTGTTTCCTTTTTTTTGGAGATACATTGTGCTCTTCATAGGAAATAATTCAGCCAGTAATCATTAATTTAATTTCAAGTATCTTCAGTACTATGTCCTGGTTGGCATGAAATCTGGTACGGGCAATAATTAATTAAAAATGAATACACTGACTTCAGTGAAACTGCGACTTTTCTCTAGCGCTACCATCAGACCAGGTTTTACTAAGAACTTGTCCTGACCACTTGGTTGACGAACTTGGCCTTTTTTATCTTTCTGCCACCATCAGTCCAAACTGATGGCTCCTCCTTTACAGCTGCTCTGTCCTTTTTAAACCAAAACAGCGGTGATCAGGGAAGCAAAGGCTACTAGGGTGATGATTAGGCCTCGGTGGATTCACCATGTAGTGTACTGACTAATATTATTATTCAGTGTGAATTAAGTCTTACTGACTGAATGACTGACAGCAGAAACAGGTTTGCTCTTGTAATTGAACGTGACCTTGGTGTGCGAGTTACACAAGACCACAATGAAGCAGGAAGGTTGCTTTTAAATAAAAGCAGAGCATATAATTATTAATGCAGAGCACTGTACTAATCCTGTTTTCCACA
This sequence comes from Istiophorus platypterus, assembly GCA_016859345.1. NCBI lineage: Eukaryota > Metazoa > Chordata > Actinopteri > Istiophoriformes > Istiophoridae > Istiophorus > Istiophorus platypterus. The sequence goes on from CM029124.1 coordinate 6,038,857, forward strand.
TCGAGACAGAGAACCTTAATTTAGAAACCATGATCTTTAATCCTGTTACAGTGTTCTGTCGCTGGCAGCCGGCACGGGCCAGATTTGGTCCAAGATCAATAATTTAAAAGGCTGAAGCTCTGTTCGCAGGGGCAAACAAATCCTGGCCCCGACAACTAATCAGTGCTGCGCTGCTTAGTCCCAAAAATTTCCCCTGATTTTCATGTCCGCCAAACAATGGCGGCTCCGAAGCGACGCTCCTCCTCGCCCGGCTGAAAGGAGCTTTAGACACTCTGCCAGATCTCAACAATGGGCCTATTCGCCAAGAGCACACAGACTGAGCAAATAGTCAAATTGGTCAGTTAGTCCTCTTTTCTCCCACTTTCTGACTGTCTTCTCTTCGCCGGCGATTCATTTCTTTTACCTGCCAGGTACAGCCAAAGCGGGGAGGTGGAGGAGAAAATGAGGACGAGGGGCCTTCCTTGAAGTGGCAGCCAAACTGGTCGAAGGAAAAGGGGCCAGAGGATGGAGGGAGGACTGGGGGAGGACTGGGGGAGGATGGAGGGAGGACGGAGGAAGGACGGAGGGAGGACTGGGGTAGGATGGAGGGAGGACGGAGGGAGGACGGAGGGAGGACCGGGGGAGGACGGAGGGAGGACGGAGGGAGGACCGCGGGAGGACTGGGGGGGGAGGACTGGGGAGGATGGAGGGAAGGGCGGAGGAAAAAGGGCGGAGGAGGACAGAGTGACCTGAGATGAGGAGGAGGCGGAGGAGGAGGAGGGAGGGCAGGAGGAGGACTTGAGGGAGAGCGAGGAGGACGGAGGGAGGACATGCCGGGAGACTGGGGAGGATGGAGGGAGGACTGGGGTAGGATGGAGGGAGGACTGGGGTAGGATGGAGGGAGGACTGGGGTAGGATGGAGGGAGGACGGAGGGAGGACTGGGGTAGGATGGAGGGAGGACTGGGGTAGGATGGAGGGAGGACGGAGGAAGGACGGAGGGAGGACTGGGGTAGGATGGAGGGAGGACTGGGGAGGACTGGGGAGGACTGGGGAGGATGGAGGGAGGACTGGGGAGGACTGGGGAGGACTGGGGAGGACTGGGGAGGACTGGGGAGGACTGGGGAGGACTGGGGAGGACTGGGGAGGATGGAGGGAGGACTGGGGAGGACTGGGGAGGACTGGGGAGGACTGGGGAGGATGGAGGGAGGACTGGGGAGGACTGGGGAGGACTGGGGAGGATGGAGGGAGGACTGGGGTAGGATGGAGGGAGGACTGGGGTAGGATGGAGGGAGGACGGAGGAAGGACGGAGGGAGGACTGGGGAGGACTGGGGAGGATGGAGGGAGGACTGGGGAGGACTGGGGAGGACTGGGGAGGACTGGGGAGGACTGGGGAGGACTGGGGAGGACTGGGGAGGACTGGGGAGGACTGGGGAGGATGGAGGGAGGACTGGGGAGGACTGGGGAGGACTGGGGAGGACTGGGGAGGATGGAGGGAGGACGGAGGAAGGACGGAGGGAGTGATAATAATAATAATCTAATGGAATCAGATGAAAACCCTCTTTGCTAAATTCAAGTAGACACTGTGACTTTTTTTTTGTTTCATAACTGGCTAATCTTGTATGAGTCAATGTGAAGTCTCCTCCTTTCTCCTTGTCTTGCGCCCGGAGACATGTTAATTTCCCAACTAAATATTCTGGTTTAGTCTCTTAAACCAAAATTTGATAATGATGTTATTTTTTCCCCTGAATAACAAAATGCTTCCTTATCCCCTGAAAAGATTTCTGTTCATCTCTACCATCGTCTCCCAGAGATCTTTGGACTCAAGCTTGTTCGTACTTTGTGATCTTCAGATTTTATTTCTCACTAATGACCTTAACAGCCTGGAGATTTAGTGGCAGTTTTGCCCTAACAAATTTTCAAAAGCTCAAATATGCTTTCATCTGTAAATAGTATAATATCGTTAAAACATTGTATTAATCAAGGCAGTGCAGAGGCCTTACTGTGCTTTTATCTTCCTTATATAACGGTTGTGTCACAGTTCATTCATGCATTCATTCATTCTCTGCCTGCCTTTGCCATTTTACCGACCCACTTCTCCTTTCAGACCCTGCTGCTCCCTCCTGCCCTGCAGTTACCCCAGCCCTTTCCCGCCTTTTAGTCACCTGACTCCCCCCTGCCCTCATGCTTACCTTTTCCTAATTCCCTAATTGATTCCATGTACATAGACCAGCCCCGTGTCCATCCAGTTTCTTCCATGCTGTAGCTGTTCAGCCTTACTGTTTTTACCTGCCTGTCTTACCTGTTCTTGGATTTCGCTTTATTGCCCGGTTCTCCTGCCTGTTGCCACCGCCTCATACCCTCACTTTGCCTGTAGCTTGTCCCTGTCTGCTTTCATCTGTTGAGCCTGATTGAACGTGAACCGTTTTGAACTTTTATCAGTGTGCCGGAGTCGTGAATTCGATTCCTCCCAATCCAAAACAACAACTAATCTTAGTTTAAGCTTCTAAATCTCTTTTAACAGCTCCCCTCTTATTGTTTTCCTTCTTTCTCCTTGCGTACGTGTGTGTGTGTGTGTGTGTGTGTGTGTGTGTGTGTGTGTGTGTGTGTGTGTGTGTGTGTGTGTGTGCGTGTGCCGTGTGTGTGTGTGTGTGTGTGTGCGTGCCTGCGTGCGTGCATGTTAGCCTTCGTGACTGTGATAAATGAGGTTAATCATCATGGAACCACAGCACAGAATGGGTTTTATTAAGTGTAATAGCCACAGATCTGGAGGTCTGTTTCTTTGTGTGAGGGTGGTGGCCACAAGGGTTCTGTTAATAAGGCTGAGAGCCTCAGAAAGGCCGAATCACTTTGTTTCCATTCTTCGGCGCTACACTGTGTGTGTGTGTGTGTGTGTGTGTGTGTTTCTGTGTTTCAGGTGGCCATGTGCGTCTAAATTCGACTGAGTGAGCATGTATTTCTTTTATTTTTTGTAATATCACAGTTCTGTATGTGTACGTATATGGTTGTATATATGCTTGTGCATGTGTGTGTAATAGTATGTAATGCATCACTTTTATCCCTGTGGTCCTTAAATGGGAGGACGGAGGCCGCTTAAGCCTGACATGACAAATAGGCCTATGCTAATAACACATGGTGGTCACAGTGAAGGTGCCTGTGTGTGTATGTATGTGCGTGTCTGTGCGTCCTATGTCAAGCTTGAATGTGTGTGTGTGTGTGTGTGTATGCGTACGTGCCCACGTGCAGAGGCAGGAGACTGGGGCCAAGGTTAAAACATATTTAGCGGCTTGGAGTCGTCGGCCATTCGTCATGTTTAGAGGATGATCCATGCAGCCGTCTGCAGACTGCAGTGCTCCTTCTAACAGGCTCCCACGTATAGAAATACGCTGCAAACTACCGGGGCCCGTCATGATAAAAACTCCCTTAGCGTGATGGTGGGGAAAAGCAGCCCACTCGTTCTATCTTTTGCAATTTATTTTTTTGCTCTGATGTTTTAAAAAAATTAGCCAAAAATCTAAATTAATTTGCAGCGTTGTTCTCAATTTAAGAGTCTTGTGTAATTTTCTTTTATTAATCAACTATTTAGCTCAATTTAAAATAAATTTATCTCTTCCATCCACTGTGTAGATATTTTTTTACTTTGCCTGCTGTCAGGCAGAAAAGTATGATAGCAAGTTTGTGAATATGATCACCATGCCAGAGATGTGTCATTTTACAATAATGAGCAAAGGCTAATGGCCCATTTGCCATGATTAAATAACCACAAAATTTCAAGATTCCTTAGTTAAACAAAACTCTAATGGATTAGTTGACTACTTGATGAAGCGGGTGTGCAGATCTAGTAATTCATCATAATGTGAAAACAATTTAATTTCTTTTCTGTGTTGCAACACATCGATCCCCTCAAAATTTTAAAATGTCCCGTAGGTGAGATACACCCTTTGTAAACATTTGTATTGTATCTACACATATACTGAAAACATTGTCTTCCTTCCATCTTCTATTACAGCCACCATCGATTTGTTTTACTGGATTCTTCTCTAAAAGAGTGCTAATTTAAAGGAGGCTATTACAAACAGTCATCAATGCAGGGATACACTCTGTGAATCAGTGTCTTTTATTCAGCAGTATACACTTCGAAGAAAACAAATGGTGGTGTAAAATCACTAGTACTAAAGATTGAAGCAAGGTATTGGAAATGTCGAGGTATATGCCCCTGAAGGGGATCATTGATGAGCACAAATCTATTCCTAAATTGAAGACCTCTGGGTATTTTATGTCCATAAAGGCCTCATGATGCTAAATGCCAAACCCCCTGAAGGAGGAAAGTCTTTGATTTAAACTGGTGGCAAGTCCAATAGCGGGGCATTTAAGATAATTAAAGTGGCGGCCGTGATCAATATGGGATCACCTGTACATGTGTGTGAGCATACAGCGTGTGCAGCCTCGCGCTCACTCACCTGGCACGGAGGTTCCCAGCGCGACGAATACGACTGCCGTGACTGAGTCTTTCAGGCCCACTGTGCAGCCAAAATGAGAGGCAAGGTCCCCTGTAATAGTATGAGAGGGACATGAATGCAAAATAAATAAAATAAATTAATAATTCTAAAACGATAAACGTTTTTTTTATTACATATTTATGTATTTTTTTGTGGCGTGGAATCTTGCAAAGGAAATATTTTTACTCAGCAAAATCTAAAGAGCCCGTGCATTAAGCATGTCTTAATAACATGGCTTTAATTGCCAAATATCCTTTTAAAAAGTGTTGTAATTAAAAAGAATATTCCTTAAATACAATATCATTAACGTTAGGATTTAAGACTGGTCTCGTCGGGTGTCGTCGTACCAATGATGGCGGTGAGCAGTCCGATCATGCAGATGGAGACGACGAAACAGGCCCAGCCGTTCCAGTACTCCGTGGGCGGGACGAAGGCGAACAGCACCTTCCAGAAGACGGTGAGGAAGTGCATGACGTAGTCGAAGCACGACGGCAGCTTCTCCTCCCCGCACTCGTCGTCGTCGTCGTCCTCGCCTGGGGGTGGGGAGGGGGGTGGAGAGCGTTTAGAGAGATTGTAAGTCAAGGTTGACGGCAGCGTGGCGCTCCTCATCGAGGTTCGACTGATTTTCTGAGTTAGACAAATCCAGCGGACATCATCCAAAGTTACATTTCTACCGAACTCTCGCTCTGTGCCACTGTCCCTTTTCCAAACTCTCTGAGGAAACACGAGGGAATTTCATTGACTCTGGATGATCCCCTCTTGATCTCCGACACCGGAAGCCTCATATTAGCTTTAGCTGAACTGAGCTAAAATGCATTTGCACACAGAATGAGGTTCGTGGATTTTGTCCCCAGCGCCTTTCATTGAAAGTGTGAACCTATACTTTAACCTTTTCAAATTCCTTGAGCCTCAGACGCGCTGGAGACAGACTCTGGATTTAGAGTTTCATGCCATTTTTTTTAGCCAACCTGAACTGCTTGGTTCCATGGATTTTAATGAAAAAGTTTGATTAGTCATTTGATTCCTTCAAAACTACCGACAGTCCTATCAGCTTCAACTGGACGCTTCTGGCGTTAATTAGCAAATGTTAGCGTGCTAATGCACTAAACTGATATTGTGAACATGGTAAACATTATTCCTGCCTGACATCAGCATGTTAGCGGTGCCATTGTGTGCATGGCAGCATGCCGAAAGTCAGCATCCAGCTCAAACTATCAATGTTCCTCATTGCAGCCTCACAGAGCTGCTAGCATGGCTGTGGACTTACTGTATACTGTGGCTGGGGTCTGGACAAACCTCAACGTCGTCTCGCAGTTTGAGCTGGTTAGCAACAAAGCTTATTGTACTCAAAAACTTATTAAATGATTTGATATGCTGTTTTTCTCAGCCATCATCCAATTTCCAATTTTGCAAACTAGATTAGAATAACAGCAGGATCATGTGGTAATGAAGAAGCACGCAGGTGGAGATGCCTAACTTAATCATATCAAACCAATTCAAATGGAAATATAAATCCTACTCTGGGGCTAAAAGCTTATGTCGGACACGTTCTGAATTCACCATGGATTTGATAAAAAATCATCTTCCATCTGCTGGGAAATAAGAAGTAATCTGTCCATGACTGACCAGAGCGTCTGGAGTGCGAATGATTAAAGAACTTTCTCTGTCTCTTTCTATCGCTCCAGCAAAAGGATTATATGTTCAAGTCTAGGGACAGAAATATATGCTGCACCCCATTATCATTAGGGAGATAAAAGAAAAAAGAAAAAAGACTCAACTTGACAGACATCATTTCTGATCCACTGTCTAGTAGGTAGGTGTGTGTGTGTGTGTGTGTGATGTCAGTATCAAAGTCTTCATTCCCTCAGGATAGAGACCAAAGACAACCATATACAGTTCAGGTGTGTTGTGCATGTGCATGGTAACGTATGTGTGTGTGTGTGTGTATATCTGCTGATACTGTATACGGTATGTCTGCAGAGCATGGGGGGAATAGTTGAAATATGTAATTCAAATGACTTATCACAAAAATGAAGCAACACACACACACACACACACACGCACGCACACATGCACACGCACGCACACACACACACACACACACACATGCACACACGCATGCACACACGCATGCACACACACACACGCACTTAGCAGTCTAAGCACTCCTTCCTGTAGTTGACTGTTGCTGTCCTCCATTTACAATTGAGACAAAATGAATGAATGAATAAACCACCTGCTGCTCCCATTAAACACGCTGACTGGGTGAAACCCCGGTGGAAGCGATGATCTCTTATTGATTTCACTTGTGTCTCTCACTCAGTAATATTAACCCAGGAGCCGGTGATGCATTCAAATGCCCACAACAACCATACAAAAAGCGCCCGCACCCTAGCCGGAGCCCAGTTCGGAGAGTGTCTGGATGACTTTCTTTCTTTCTCTAATGACATTTTTTCTTGCAAAGTCATCTGTTATACACTTGATTTTTGCCTGTGTCTTGGATTATCCTTCGATTCATTATTATGTTACTTAGGTAGATGTAAGAGAATTTTATTTCAGTGATGTATAAACTACTTCATTTTGAAATACGTCATTTGAGATTGGATGCATGAAGGCGTCAGCCACGGCAAAACTGTCATAACATGTAATAAAAAAAACAGTAAAACATCAGCTCACCACTTGAATTGTTCCGAGGGCGTGTTGGTCATTTTCTACCGATTTAGCTACTGGCTACTGCCACTCGGGGCACCGACCGTCTTCTTGTAAGTGTAAAGTTACGAGACGGTCGTTAAACCTAAGTCACGGACAGGATCCGGACAGCGCGCCGTTCAAACCGCTGGACGTTAGCGTGGGTTTGACACAGAGGTGAATGTACTCCGGGGCCGGCAGGTTCCTCAGGGGTTGCGCCCCTTGTTTAATGTAATTAAATATAAATGCCCCCCCCCCCAGAGTATGTACCTGGATCAAATCAAAATCGTGAACTATAAATGAACACTAGAAGATAAGTGCGGAGAGCGAGGGGCCTCCTCTGCTGTTATGACACACACACTCACACACACGCACTTGGTGATGAATTATAAAGCAAGACTCTCCACCTGAGCTCTGTCACTTCTTACTTTCAGCTGCTCCTCTTCCCTCCCACACAGTCTGTCATGACTGACTGGAGCCACTTTCTCTTTCTCTCTCTCTCTCTTTGCTAAGGTTCTTATGAGCTCCTCTGTCAGTCTCTGTTCTCTCTCTATTTTCTCTTTCTTTTCTCATCTTCTGTACCTGTATGTGTAGGCGTTTATTACTCAGTTTCCCCGCGAGCGCCCGTTGGGAAATCACAGTCTTGGGTAACCCACAGTAGGAAGATGGTGACGTTCTCCAATGAGGATATAGAGAAGATTAAACAACATCTAAAAGCAGCGAGTTTTAACCATAACTTTTAACTTTCCCGGTGCCGTCTGACAGTCCCTGCCAGGTTTTGACTCTACAGTGATATAACATGTGTCACCCTGCATCACCCTGCGAGCCGGAGGTCTGGATGTCTGCAGGTGGTGCAAGGTTGCACAAGAAATCTGTGCAGGGACGCGAGTAGATGGGGATTCACCTCGGGTGGTGCAAATGAGTCTGCGTGCTAAAGCTGAAAATGATCCAGCTTTCAGCGAAACGTCTGCATGTATAAACGCACGAAGGCGACGAGTCATGTAACCGTGACAACGGACTTTGCCTAACCTCAAGGGAATACATATCTTGATGCAAAACCGAGATCTATCCCTAAACCTGACTGAGCGTTTCTTACATTTTTTTGCATTTTGGTGCCGAAACCAAACCAAACCATGACTGTTCCATAAGGTTAACCGCGTGTTTATTACTGAAACCGTGACGACGAAGGTCCCGGTACGTGTCGGAGGGTGAGGACGATCCGCCCATACGGTCGAGGAGGCCTGAGGACTTGTGGGGACCGGTCAGGTGACAACCAGCAGCACCAGTTGGCTGACGCCCGTGGTGAACAGGTTTGCCACGGTAGCCGTACAGGGATGTCTGGGTCCAGTTTATGTCTCTCAGGACTTAGTAACTTGGCTATTCTTGAATGTCGTGAATGTCTTTCTCTCTCTCTCTCCGATCCTATTTCACCCTTATGCCCCCTCATCCCTTCTTCTCTGTTTGTCTTTATTTCTTTCTATGCCTGATTTTCACACGCTCTTCCCTCCTCCTCTCTCCATTTCCATGCTCAGTTAAGCGCTATACTGATAAAGCGGTTATCCAAAAGTGATTTTTTTTTCTTCTTTTCTCTCCCTCTGTCTCCCTCTTTTCATATTGGTCACATCTTGCTGATATAGCATTTATTTAATTGAATATTCACCAAGTTTCTCGCTTCATCCCTCTAAATCTCCCTCATCCCCCTGCAACTTCCTGTCACTCCCTAAATGCTGCTGTCAGTGTGTTCATTCTATTTTGTCTCTATGTCTGTGTCATATCCTAGTGATCTTCTTTTTTATTTATTCAGCACCTCATTCAGTTCCACATAGGCATTACTAGTCCCCTGGGGTCCACAAAAACAAACAACCAAAACGAAACAAAAAAAAAGATAAAAATGACGCAGTAGTTTAAAATGGCACAACATCACAAAAACATAAAAGGCAGAACATAAACATCAGAAAAGAGGAAATAATGTCCCAAGCGACAACAAATAAAATAAAATTACGACCATAAATGCTGCTTATTGGTTAGCATCTCATGCTAATCTGACAGCTGCTGACACAGGCTTTTCTATTGAGAGGTACTAGCATGGGGATGTGCTTCACATGAAGAAAAATATCTCATCTCACACATGCACACGCACACAAACACACACACACACACACACACACACACACATCGCAATGCTCTCTCTCTTGCCCTCCCTAGCTGTTAGTGTGTGTCATCTCTTGCTGCTCACTGAGCATGCCCAGAGGCTGCGTTCTCATAGGTCAGGGCGGAAGCGGACCGCAGCACTTCTCTACAGGCTGCCGGCCAAGCAAGGTGCGCGTGCACGAGTGCGTGTGACTGTGTGCTCGAAGTGATACGGCCTGAGCCCAGGGGACATGTAGCACTCATTCATTCACACATTCACACACACACACACACAAACACACGTGAAACGTGCACGGGCTCTGAATCCCGGACGGAGGCGAGAGCGTCGCTCGCTCTGTGATTCCCACACGGCGGGAAATTTCACATGCACCCAGGAGATATACAGCCCGTCACTCAACGACGAAGTCTTCAAGCATCGCCGCCACTTGTGCCTCTCGTCACGATGATTACGCCTGAGTTGCAGAAATAAGCCGCTGCGCGTGTCAATAGCAGATAGAAATCAGGTTTCCAGAGCCTCTTTGGGTCTTTCCATCAACCTCCCTTGCATTTTAAAAGGCAGGTCCGTTATCTTAATAGCATCTTCTCTCCTGGAGGTATAAAAGAAATATTCCCCACACTGTGCAGTGAATCTCAACTTCACGCAGTCCCTCGAGATATTCCTGCATATCTTGACCAAACAAATGCCACCTTAGTTAAGAGGGGCAGGCAATGTCGACAGCTGTGTGGCGGATTTTGTGTGTGTGTCAGGCCTCATGCTGACATGCTCTTATTTATATTGAAGTTCCTGTGGTCCTGTCGTACTCTCTCTCTCAGAAATGTACAGAAAGACACACACACACGTGGCCTTCAAATAGAAAGATGACAGCAAAGTGAGGCTGAATCTTTCCTCCTATATACTACAGCACAGAATAAAAGCGTTAATTTAACTATCATTCAAAACCTTTGAGATACTGACCAGTCTGAAACAGTGTCATCACTTTGTCCAGCAATGACTACAAACTTTTAAAACATCCCTGGGAATGCACCTGAACTTCTTTTATCTCTGCTCCCAACAGCAGTTTTCACAAACAGTCAAATCGGTGAACCAGCCAGCCAGTCACCCCCCCCCCCCGAGAAATCAGTCAGTCCACCGACAAATCGATCAAGTGATGAGTCATTTGCTGAGTTGAACACTCGCTGTCATTCACCATCTAAAGGATGCGATCCACAACTTGGGGGGACGGGGTGGTGACAGAAAAAGTGCAATTTCTTTTCTTTTATTTCCCCAGATAAGCTAACACAGACACAAAAGTCCATCATAAAATTTAAAGCTTTGGCATAAGTTGAATTAGTCTTTAGTGATTAAAAAAGAAGAAGAAAAAAAGGAGGAGAATAGGACACACGGTAAAAATGAGTTCGGTGTGTGCTCGACTTCAGCTGACATTTATTGGTGTGAAATCCTCTCCAGCTTCACCAATAAACATGCACACATACACACACACACACACACACACACACACACACACACACACACACACACACACACACACACACACACACACACACACACACACACACACACACACACAGACCACCCTCACTGCGTTTTTATTCTTTCAGTGTTTTTCCTTGAATACCTACATTACCCCACACGTAACACACAGACACATGTTCGTAAATCACAGACACACACACAGACACAGACACAGACACACATAGAGAGACACAACCAACTACAGAGGAGCAGGTGATGAACAGCGTGGTGTGGTCTCAGTAATTAGAGGGCAGTGGAGTGTGGAGTGGCTGCACATCAATCTCGTTCTCTCTCCTTCACTCTTCTCCCTAGATTTCCTCTCCATTCGTTTTCTTTCCCTCCTTCACGCTGTTGCACATCTGTTTGCGCCCGTTCTCGTAGTTAAATTTGTTCTTTAAAACGTACATGGTCAATTCATGAACATCACACAGAGAAACCAACACAATGAAACCTATATTCAAAAAGCTACCGAGGCCGTTCATATGAACCGTGTTGCTCTTTAACGAAGTGACTCAATGAATCCTGACGACTTCCTCTGTCAGTGTTTGATAAGGTTCAGCGAAGCTGCATGTTCACCAAACCGTTCACCATGATACTGGGATCAGGCTACACAGACCAGCCTGTGGATAAGCCGACTCGATGGGATGTCGAAAACAAATCTTCCCTCACCTTGTTTTACAACCAGGACACAGCAACATGAAAAAATTACGATATTGTACTTCAGCTGGAACCACTAGACGGTCACCCTTGGGCCAGGAGCACTGCGCCAAATTAATAACACCTGTGGGTGTCATCCTGGGGACCGTTTACACCGCTCGCCCAGACGCTCTCCGTCTTTATAACCGACTGTGAAGGAAAAAGGCAGGGGCCACTCTCACAGAGTGACGACGAATGTCTTCGGCTTCACGATGAGCACATCTGTTTTTTGTGTCCCCGGCATCTCCTCCCCGGTCAACGTCCACATGGTTGTGAAAGAGCTAGCAAGCCACGGCGGATCGGTCGGGCTGGTCGGGGTCATGCGTGTGGTTGGCCGCGGATCTCGGCCACGTCGCTGCGATAGTTTGTGACTCTGCGGTCACCTGATTTGACACAGTGGCCATTTCGAAAGACAAGAATATCATCACCTGATCCTGTAGGAGGTTTCGCGGAGCTAAAGCAACATCTTGTTAATTCCACAATTAGCCCTGTAGTCATTAATTGCCCGGACCCCATGATTTGCCTCGGTCAAACTGCACAAGACGAGGGCTGTTTTCTCCCCAGTCTCTTTCAGGATAGTGACTTCATTGCCAGTATGTACAGGCGGTAATCAATAACTCCTCCAACATATAGCCTTATCTTTTAAAGGAGAAATGTCTTCTCCAGTGCTCATTTATCTAATGGAAGGAAACACTGCAAACAACAAAAATAGCAACTTCATGCTCTTGAAAAATAACAAAAATGACAATGAATGCATTAAAAATTCAACACTATCGAGCTGCCCACTAAACTGCGACTTGGCAGGCTCGTCACATGCTGTATAGGCACAACTGCACATCGACAAACATACACATAATCCCCCCCTGTCTCTCTGTGTTAGCTTATCTGGGGAAAGTTGTCCATCAGCCATGCAAAAAAAAAAAAAAAAAAAAAAAAACCCACAAAATGACACACGAAGGGAATAAGGGGCAGTGCGGACCCACACACAAACACACACCAGCGCACTGACATTTCAGACAGCTTTAATGGCTGGTTAAATGCAGGTCTCTTGCTTTGAGATGAATGTCATGGTCTCTGCAGCATTTTGTGTGCACGTGTGTGTTTGTGTGTGTGTGTGTGTGTGTGTGTGTGTGTGTGTGTGTGTGTGAGCGTGCATATATGTGTATCAGTGCAAGTGCCAAATTGGTGTCATGACGTGGTGACCTGTCGGCTTAGCCCTGGCAGATTTTAAATGTCGTCCCATGGCTGCCATCTTAGCAGAATCCAAATCTACCATCTTTCGAAACTGATCAGCAACAACAGATTCTCTTTTTTTTTTTTGCTGTATATGAGGCCTAAATATTTTCCGGAGGGTTTCTTAGCAAAAAGATCTTTATCTGACATTTCAGACGGAGAGTGAGGATGAGAGAGGCAGTGGCCAATTGAAAATAAATAATAAATATTTGAGGCCCCTTTAAAAGTGATTGTAATCTCGATTCCCATCTAATACGTTTTGAGAGGAGATAAGAGAGAGTGAGGGAGGCAGGATGATGGAGGGAGGGAGGGAGGGACGGGGAGAACGAGGGGAAGGGAGAGAGGGAGAGAGATGGGATGCGATTAGACGAAGCTAGCTTATCAGTGTGTATTAAATCCACCATTGTATCAGTGACAGCCGCTCTGGACTTGTTCAAACCCTCGAACCAGCAGTGTGTGTTTGATAGGATGAGCTGCCAAGTTATAGCGTGTCTCCATTTGGGCTTTTTGTGTAATTGCATGTGCGTGTGTTTTTGTGTACGTGTGTGTGTGTGTGTGTGTGTGTGTGTGTGTGTGTGTGTGTGTCTGTTTGGCATTATGTACGCTCTGTCTGTGAAAAAAAAAAAAGTGTCAAATCCACATGGTGTGTCCACAGCAACGGCACAAGATCTCAAACAGATGTCTGAGATTATTAGTTTTTTGTCTTATTTGTTCGTCTTAATTGCTTTCTGTTCTTTCCTTTTCTTCCTCCTCTCTTCCTTTACTCAGTTTACCCCCCCTTTTTTTTCCTTTTTCCACCTTTCAGGCAGCAGCGAGAGCTGTTGGAGATTTTTTAGCTCATTTTCCTTCTGTGCTGTTGCAAGATTTATATCCATCCATCAAAAATGTCTTTTTTCAATGTGTGTTATGTCCTTTTCAATATATATTTTTCCTTCTTTTCCTCCTATATCCCCATTCTCTCCCCTATCTTTTCCTCCCTTATGATTTTCCTTTCCTCTTTCCTTACATCCTTCTCTTCCTCTGTCCTTTCAGTAGCGAAAGTTACTATTAGAGATGTTTTGTTGTCAGACCATAAAATTCAGTTGATCCTTTAACCTCTGACCTCGGCTTCACCTTAACCTGTCTCTCCTATTCACCTCTACCTTCAACCTCCGCCCCTTATCTCCAGCGGCCATCCATCCATCCACATGTTCATCTACCCATCTTTCCATCTATCCATCCATCAGGGAGAAGCGACCGGATCTGAGCCTGGAGGACGTTACCTTGGCGTGGCCTTAGGTCACGGCCAGCCTCAGCCCACTTGTATTCCACAAAAGAGGTAATTAATCCTTGATCTCCCTAATGTGTTGGGGGGCAGATGGAGGGAGAGTGTGGGAGACATGGAAAAAGAGGCAGTGCAGTAAAAGGGGCAGAGTGAAACTGAGAAAAGAAAATGAAAGTGAATGCGATAGGGTTGGGACAATAGTAAACCCACTTAAACTCATTTAATACAACTTTATCTCTGCTGATTACAGTTTTAATCAGTAAAGATAAGATGACACAAGTCGTGTTTAATTTATTGTGCACAATCCCTACTTAAGATGAGCGCAATCGGACACGCCACGTTCTTCTCAGGTGCACGTACCAGTTAGAAACTTTCCATGTCTACATGCTGCCTTTTTTGTTGATTCACAGTTACTTGAACTACACACTGATACCAAACACTGGGAATTATATTCTTCCATAGTGGAAATTATTGCAATGGACTGTGTCAACACCTCTCCCTACCCTCATTTGTAGCTGCCAGCTTGCACTTGGTTTTTTCTCACTGTTTTCTCTCTCCTTCATTCTTGCTCTCATTCTCTCAGAACACAATGAAAGCAGAGGGGGATGGCGGAAAATCTGTTGTTTCACAGCTGGACGTCCGTCTATCCAATCACCCACCACTTTGATTTGTGAGCGTCCAATCAGCTCCAAATCTCAAAGCACTTTGAACCCCTGCAATCCAATCAGCTTCGGGTATAAAGGCCCTGAAGAACCACTCCAGCCTTTCAGTTGCATCTGGTTTTGAACCTGACTTTGGTCGTCAACTGCCTGTGTGCATGTGTTTGTGTGTTTGTGTTTGTGTGTGTGTGTGTGTGCGTGTTTGTGTGTTGGGGGGGCTTGTAGAATGGATGTTGGTGGAGCCTGAGAGGATTTCACGCCAATAAATATCATCAGCTTGTACAGTTGATCTGTTAAAATTGGCATAGTGTTGTGAATCCTGGTGAAACCCTGGCGTGTTGTATCAGTGTAGTGAAACTGTATGTGTGTGTGTATTTGTGTGTGTGTGTGTTTGTATGTGTGTGTGTGTGTGTGCACGTGTGTGAAAGAGTGTGAGAGTGTCTCACAATAAAAGCTTATTCTTCACTGGGAACTGCACTCACCACCTTTTTACCGTCTTTACCCCATACACACACATTCACACACTAACACACACACACACACACACACACACACACACACACACACACACACACACACACACACACACACACACACACACACACTCACGTATGCACGCACACACACACACACACACACGCACACAGCACTCTGTCAGCCTAGACAAGCTAATCCTAGATAAGAGAGTGAAGACAGACCTTTTCATTAATGGCATCAGCTCGCCAACAAAGGCCGGCTGACAGGAATGACTAACTAAAGCACAAACAAAAGCACACACACCCACACGCACAGGATAAAGTTATTTTAAGGTGTTAAAAGGATTGAGCAGGCTATAGACAAACAATTTTCTAATAGAAACACCATCTCAAAGATGACAACAGCAGCAAAATGGATGTTTTTTTATGAATTAACATTGATAATATGGGATATTTTTGTATGAAAAAGAAGCTTTGCACATGTTCACCAGTGATAATGATTTGCTCCTTTCTAATAGTTTTTTTTTTTACCTGCATATGCAGTTCATGAATGTGAAGCCCTGAATGCTTAATGCGCTTTATGCAGTCTGCGGAGGGGCGAGCCACAGATTTCCTTGAAATTATCATTAATCAGCACCTACACGCATCCAGCTTCGCTTCAAGCAAAGCAGTTGCAGTAGGGATGACCCCCATCAAACTAAGTGCAGCATAAAGTTGAGTGCCTAGAAAGTTACATACCTACTATCACTACTGAGCCGCATTGTACAGTAAATAATGAAATAATATCTTAACTAATGCTGTAATAATGATAAAACTTAACCCTGCAACAGGTCAAACTGTGTAACTGCTCCAGCTAAAGAAGTTTAATGTACCTATGGTGTATTCTACTATTTAATTACTCAAGAGAGAGTTATATGAGAAGATAAACTCCACGCTCATGAGGTTCAGCTCACTATGAAACTACAGCCAGGAGCCAGTTAGTTTAGCATAAACATTGGAAACGGGGGAAACAACTAGCCTGTATCTGTCCGAGCTAAAAAATCTGCCTAATCAATAATCCATATGTTGGAAAAAGAGCCACATAAACTCAGACATCTACTGCAAATCCAGGAGGAGAGTGACTGACAAGACATACTGTTGGGTCGGACACACGACTTCCTGCTCCTTCAGAGCGTCAGAGTCCCTGCGTCGACTCCTTTTCCATCGCCGGGCTGCACTAATGTTCTCCCGCCTCCAGAGGGCAAGTTACCACTAGTAACCGATCAACTGTGAAGATTATGCAGTGAAACGGGAACAAACACTGCCTCTCTCTCCTCTTAGTTTTCTCTTTCTAAAACCACTGTTCTCTTTCCTGTCCCCTTTTCTCTCAGCCGCTCCCGTTCTTTTTGCATGAATTATTTCTATCTCTTGTTCTCTTTTTTCAGCCCTTTAAAACTTTGTCTTCACACATACGTTCTTCTATTCCATGCATTAAATTTCTCTCTGTATGCGAGTATTCTCCCTCTCGCCGCTGCACATGTTTCTCATTGGCTTTTTCACACACTGTGCGTGCTCTCTCTCTTTCCCTGTCAGTATCTGTGTGCATAATACATGGTCTCTCTCTCACACTCTCTCTCTCACACACCAGGTTTCCTTATCACTTACTCCTAACATCTTATCACACTCTGTTCCCTCCTCATGGGACATTAACACCAACTTATAAAAGATCTTGACAGTGACAAGAAATCGGTGTTAAATATTCCCGTCGTTTTCTAGCCCTGTCACACATACACACACCGAACACACACAAAACCACACCGAACACACACAAACACAAACACACGCACACACACACACACACACACACACACACACACACACACACACACACACACACACACACACACACACACACACATACACAAACAATCG
Organism: Istiophorus platypterus; assembly: GCA_016859345.1. Taxonomy (NCBI): domain Eukaryota; kingdom Metazoa; phylum Chordata; class Actinopteri; order Istiophoriformes; family Istiophoridae; genus Istiophorus; species Istiophorus platypterus. Next base: position 6,055,925 of record CM029124.1, read on the forward strand.
CTCTCACAATCATCTCCCATCTGGTCACTGTTTGTCTGCCCAAACCATCAAACCAATCCAGTCCACTTTCCAGTAACCAATAAAAACTAGGGACGCAGGCATGCGTGCACACACTCACACACACACACACACTCACTCATGCACACACACTTGACCCAATGGCACCATGAGATCACCCCACTTCTTTTTTCTCAGCGACGAGCATCATTAGTGTGTCTACACACAGACACACAGTCAACATGAGACTACTGATATTTTTAGTTATAGTGATCATTAGGACACAGAGCAAAAGGCCATCTAGAACTCAACAGACTATAAAACTCCAGCTGTATCTACTAAAGAGAATTTATACGACACACCCTCGCGCACACACACACACACGCACACACACACACACACACACACACACACAAACATCTGATTCTTCAAACTACCTCAGATGACTCCAGTTAAATTTAAAGTCGAATGCTTGAACTATTAAATCGATAAATACACACACATACACATATGCACACAGATACACACAGACACACACACATACACACAAGAACACGCACACACTCTGTTGGCCTTACCTGCGCTCACAGTGATGGCCTCTATGAACTGGTCTCTCCAGCTGTTGGTTCCAACCAGCAGAGCCAGGTTGGTCTTCTTAATCAGCTTGTCCACTGTATTCTGCACAAAGGACAGATGGATAAAAATAATAGTTGAGTTAAAACCAATAACACCAGCCAGTTCACTGAATTTCCAACACGCTGCATTATACATCGTAACTTCCTTCATTTGCGAAAGTTAGCCATTTTCTGTTTGTTTACCGTGAGAAACCTCCTGGATTTCTCCATGGCATAAAACAGGAAACTGGCACTGTCCTTTCAGAGCAAAAGCAAACATTTTAAAGTTTTCAACAGAAACTTCGGCCTAATTTTTTGAGAAAAACTAGCACTAGTTATGTAACCAAACACACATTGGCATATGCTTATTTTTATCCTGTTGTTTTGGTTGTGTTCCAGTTCCTTTGATAATGTTATATTAATATTTAAAAAACACAAAACCCCCTTCACATAAAGTTTTCCCCCTTAAGTAATATTAGGAACGAAAAAAAAAGGAAAAGCAACTTATTCCACTCGGTGTCGCATGCAGTATATACCAGCTTGGTCCATCTCATCATTGAAGCTATTTGATGTTTTTGCTGAGTGAAGCATTCAAACCCAGGACTCCATGTTCTCCTTTTTTAATGGCTGTAACATTCCATCAAATACAAATAGTCCAGATGTGTGTTTTGCATAATTTCATGTGCATTTCTCAAAACTTGGCCAGAAACTGATCTCCATTGGAGCTTAAAATATGGTTCTTTAGGTTCGAATGTTTGAATGGCTGCACATTATGAGTATGTAGTGCAAAGGCTTGTTGGGGAAGGAGGCTTAGAAGTAAACCACTCATTAATATTACATGACTTTTCATATATCTTAACATAGGTTAATACAGTTAAAAGGATACATAGATGCATGAGGAAAATTTGTCGATCTAATCTAGATTCCTCTGCTTCTGCAAACTCTGATTCTCTTTCCTACATCCCTCTATCCATCCCTCTATCCAAACTCCCTCTTTCATTCACACACACATAGACACACACACACATACACACACAGAAAGACATTTCACTTTGTAATTAGCGGAGCGGTGGGGATTGCTCTCTCCTTTACTCTTCACTTCAGAAGGAAACTAGGATGCTAATTGTGCTGAATGGAGCTTAGAGGTTGTTAAGGGGCCTCACTGCCTCTTTGGACAGACATACACACACAACCAGCTTTACTCAGCCTATTGTACGTGGAGTATTTATCTAAGCGTACTCTGCTGGATTTTGTTATACCATCTTTCTCATTTTGTGTTACTGTTATTTTACCCCCTGTGCTTTCCCGGGTTCAGTACTTTGGCCTGGTGCGGTCAAGTGCTTCCACTGAAGCACCACGCGAAACACTCAAGTTTTCCTGCCATCAGTATGCGCCGATATAAACCCCAGCGATGACCTTGCTGAGGGGGGACAAACAACCATTGACCTGATGCATATCCTTAATTCACTGCACTTAAATAAGTCTCACATGATGGACACTGAAAAGTCCTTTCTCTCCAAACAAACATTTGATGAGAAACAGAGGGTTTGAGAAGGTTTTAATGCACAGTTAAGCTGGATTTTGTGCCTATTTATGTACAGTATATTTATATAATACAGCAAATTCAAATGTGTTCGTTGAATAACAAAGGCAGCACTTTGGGGATTTTATAATAGCTCTAGCAAAGATTTCAAAAATATTTTTAAATTAAACCCTCAAAAATGTCATCGTTCTCTTTCTCACTTCCGTCTGTCATGATCGGTGGTTATGTGCAGACAAAAATACACGAGGATCACAAACAACATTTTAAGACCCTTGTACAGTTGTCAAAATGTCACAGTAGTAAGATTTTTCTGGAGAGTGAGAGACACAGTGTTGGACTCATGATTTAAGCCTCACTCTGTGTGTGTCTCTGTCTAACTAGAGCTTCTAGAATAAAAGTGTGTTTAAACCAAATATGAAGTGGATTTAGGAGGAAGCGCAATTGCATAAAAAGTCATTTTAAAAAGTCACCTCTTCGCGAACTGAACCGAAGAGGTGACTGTGGTGAGTGTGTGTATGAGTGTGTGTGTGTGTGTGTGTGAGTGTGAGTTGAAAAAAGGTTTTAACCCGAGTGAAAGAAAAATCTACATTTGTGCAGAACCTTGACAACTCTACTTCAAAAACCTTCACACACTAGCAAGGAGGGAACCTGGGGGAAAACGAGGGAGAACCAGAGTTTGTCTGAGAGAAGTCACAGACTGAGTTATCACATAAACTCTCAGTCACACTCCACACACACACACACACACACACACACACACACACACAAACACACACACACACACACACACACACAAGGTCAGTCCTTATTTTGCCTGTGAGCTGCAGCTGATGCTGAAACGCAATTATAGTTTTCTATTTGTCTGTGTTTGTGTTTTATCTTTATTATACTCTACTGAAACTTTCCACTGTACAAGTGGTTTTATTGTCTTAATAAAATTCGATTTGAGAGGAAACTTTCGACTTCAAAGTAAATTTTCCCACTAATGAAATGGTAGTTTTTTTTCTCCTTCAATTTCCATTGGGCAGTGCTTCAGATAACTATGAGATGCAGTTCCATGCACACGCACACACAAACACACGCACACACAAACACACAGACACAGACACAAACCACTCGATAACGTTTATCATCCTGCCAAGTGACCAGCTATTACTGGGTGTTATTAACGGTCTGTCTAGAGTGAGCGTGTAGTTAGTGCGGCAGCAAGGAACATGCATTAGTACACACGTACACACACGCACACACACACGCACACACACACACACACACACACAAAATGAAACATGGATTGGATGGCAATTACATCTTAGCTTGACTTAAGAGGCTGCATGGGAGAGGGAGAGTGAGGAAAGTGCGCTACACCATTATGTCCTGTTTGTATCAGAGAGGTTTGTGAGTGTGCGATTAAATTGTGCGACGGAGGTGATTCTGTGTTGCTTTTCCCCTCCGGGTTTTTCGATACATCGCTATCACACACGACTTAAAACCGGTTTTTGCCATTTGTCGGCTGTAGAAACCCCCCGATGCGAGCTGCAGCCTTTACCTTCCCGCCCATAATTGGCGATGTGAGTCGAGTCAACGTGCAGTGAGGTCGTCCCACTGCTCAAGGTCGTCTGTGGGACCTGTGGTTGTTTTGTGGATCGTTTTTTTAATACGGAGGCAGAATGGGATGGAACGGCGGTCGCCATGACAACATACCGAGTGGATTTCAGAGTCTTGTGTGGGGTCAAAGGACACGGTAGTAGATAATATAACGACAATGCAGAGAGAATCGCAGTTTTGGAAGTGTGCCTCCATCCAGGATTATCTATATTAAAAAGAAACTGGAGCCAGTGCGCTGCTCTAAAGCGATGGGGGGGGGTTAAATACTGACATTTTTTGGAAACACAAATGTCATGAGATGCACACTAAGACACACAGATGTACCTGTGCTCAAAGCATGAATTAGATTACGCATTAAGAAACATAAGCTCCTGCCTTCCCCGTTTGACCTGTTAACCTCTAATCAGACCCATAACTTGTGTCCTCCTGCCTCACCTTAAACTCATACGATTCCTCTATGATGACCTCCAGCTTGACGTGGTCGCCCAGCATGGGACGGCCCATCTCGGCGATGCGGCGCTCCTCTTCGTCCTTCCCAGTCAGCGCCTCCTCCTCCTCCTCCTCTTCCTTTTTCTGTTCCTCTGGAAAAAAACAAAACCACAGGTAGCAGTGTTAGAGCAGGAGAACAGGAGGCTGCTGTTGGGGTTGGTGTTAATGGGGATTAACTGGACAGATCCGCCAGCAAACCGAAACCTACAGTAGTAGTAGTAGCAGTAGTAGTAGTTGTAGTAGTAGTAGTAGTGGTAGTAGTGGTAGTAGTAGTACTTGTGAATGTGAATTGAAAATAAATAAATAAATAAATGCTTTAATGCCCAACAAAAGATGCAGGAACACTGAAAATAATATGTGTCATCTGGTTAAGTTCCTATAAAACAAGACGAGTGACACCAGAGACATTTGTTTCAAAAAATGCTGAGACTTACATCTGCCCTTCTGGGACAGTAATTGTCCATTTGTGTCAAGTGTTATGTACTCAACAGTGTGGGGATTTTGAGTTTTCATGTTTGGTGGCGGCATCCCATCTGGTCACTAGAGCTTTTTTATTTATTTTTTTTCTTGAAATTCTGCAGATCTATGCTCAAAGCTCAAATCTCTGTCTTTATTAAACAAAAAGAAAAAACAGAACAAACGAACAGGAGCATTTAAGATTCCCGTTTTTTCTTGAATCTTTGAAATTAACTGATTCAAATCAACAAAGTGACTTGTAACTCGTGTCTTCACCTTCTGGTTAAATTAATATCTATCTCTGGTTTCAGCTCATCTAATTAGGTTTACGCTGTTCAATAATCATAGTAGCAATAATAAAAGACAATATATTTCCATTCCTTCTTCCACCTCATTATCTCAGTCCCTCTTGTTCCGTCTCACATAAGCCCGCCGCCGCCCTCCCCCTCTTTTCCCTTTTCTTCTTTTCTCCTTTTCTTTATGGTGTGTGTCAGTAATTGAGATTTACTGTAGAGCCTGAACTGACTGCCAGGATCAAAGAGAGAGAACTACAGAGAGAGAGGGAAAGAGAGAGAGAGGGAGAGGGAGAGAGAGAGGGAGAGGAAGGCCATGATCAAATTTTCCATGGGGTAACGGTTATCTATGCTATTGCCTTCCATTACAGTGCAGTGCATTATGGGTCTGCGCCAGCTCATTGGTCATTCGTTCCCCTCGGCTAAGTTATAGCGGTGAGCTGATGGGCCACTATCTTACGCACACTTTCGCCAGAGCCGACTCCATCGTCGGCGAGAGGCTCGTTTCTGTTCGGCGACTAGAGCCTCACGGACGCAAAAAAAAAAAAAAAAAGACGACAACATCAACAAAACAACGACGATATTAGAGATTGGATGAGTCTATACTCAGAGTACAGCTGAAATTAAACAGCATGTTTTGGTTTTTGTTCTTTTTCTGTCACAGTATACATACGGCCTCTAATCTGTAAATCACACGCTCCTTCTTCAGAGAAAATTTGCATTTGATGTTTTTTCAAGTTTCATAGTTGTGCCCCTCGTCTTTGCAATGACCGGTCAGAAAGCTGTTAGCTCTGGCTACATAAACGGACAATCTTCCTCCGTGCAGCCGATCGATCCAGTCAAACTGATCTAACGTCACCGTTCTATCCCAGACTGACTAACAGCAGACAGCAGCCTGCTACATAACGTCTCCATATACAATATAACTAATGACGCGTCCCATCTTGGCGAAACAAACATTCTCCCTTAAACAGCCTTAAAAAAAAGGTACCTGCAAATGTCATTTTGTTCTGTTTAGATGCAGTTTTGGACCCTAACACTTCAGCTACCAGTGCTAACAACACACCGTCCGCCCGTGGCCGCTATGCTCCAGTGCTAATGTGTGATTACTGTCACTGATCCCCTGCTGGGTAGCGAGCTTCTGTCGGTCAAGCTCAGACACCTTCGCTGCTCAATATTTGCTGCTTTTCAAATATTTTCCCCCCAAAACCCTTTTTATTTTCTCATTTAAATATAATTTAACCATTGACATTTAAAAATGACTGCAAATATTATTTATCAAATGGGATTTCTGTTGGATTTTAATCATTTCAGTAAAAAGAATAATACAGTGTGGGGTTAGTCCGCACCCTACGTTTATACTGTTAGATGTACAAACTCAGCATCCTTGAGCCCTCAGACCTCTCTACCCACTTTAGTTTTGAGACTAGCACTTCAAACAAACAACAGGGTTGCAGCAGTTTGAATATCATTTCATTCATCTCTTGCTGCTGGACCTGGGGGGGGGGCAGTTTTTCAATCATCATCCTTTTCTCACATTCACGCTGAGCAATTACCGGTTAAAAAAAAAGAAAAAAAA